>CM029016.1:39186786-39234286 GCA_016801055.1 Panax notoginseng | reverse complement strand
CATTTATCAAAAAAAATAAAGAAAAAGAATCACGATTAGTAATTTTTCCATTGATATTAGTATAAGAAAACATAATGTCCTCAAGTTCACCACCATAATTTTAGTATGATGCAATAACATATAAATTGAGAATGAAAAGTATTGCTCTCTAGAATTTACCACTTGCAAGGTATGATAATACCATTGACTCAATTGGAACTCCAATGTTAAATGCTGCCAAATTTAATTTTTTATTGTAATGAGTGGTTATTTGGTGTTATGCTCTGTCTTTATAAACTTGA
Source organism: Panax notoginseng (assembly GCA_016801055.1). NCBI lineage: Eukaryota > Viridiplantae > Streptophyta > Magnoliopsida > Apiales > Araliaceae > Panax > Panax notoginseng. The sequence continues at coordinate 39,234,005 of CM029016.1, read as the reverse complement.
ACATTTGTGTCTACCAACATAGATTGCTTCATTTATACAGCTGAATTGATTTGCCATATTGAAAGAGAATAATTCATTTATCGTTCAATTTTGCTATTTTAGCTTACTATTAGTATCGATCTGTAAGCACTACATTTATATTATCAGCATAGACTAGAGAGACGTAAAAAAAATTAGCGATTTGCTTTGGAAATTCATCAACAGAAAAGACGAAACAGGAGACAAATAGAGTAAGAAAGGGCCAAATCTTTTTGTATTTCAGCTCTCATACTGCTAAGATAATTGAATTAATATAGTCATGGATTTAGTTGAAAAGCTGTTGTTCGGATTGAGTACTGATTTTCAAGTAAGTTTTCCTTTTGTAATTCACTTGTTTTTATCTAATTATGGTTTTTGTGAAGTTATTGGATCATTACTGATGTAGATCTGCTATATTTCGTGTTTTGGTTTTTGTTGCGATCTTTTTCTTATTGATGAAATCTTATCGATTAATGAAGCAGTGGTAAATAGTTCATGTTTTTGTCCATCCTAATTAATTCTCCTTATTACCCTTTACAAAAATGCCCAGCTAACATAACATATGAGGTTGTAAAAAACCTAAATTCATTCCCCTAATTCCCCTAAATTTGGGATCATATATTCAAATATATGGCAACTAAATTCATTCCGTATTCGTTCAAATTCGTTCAAACGACGAAGAAGAATTCTCTGGGAAACTCACCGACAAGTCCGATGTTTTCTCTTTTGGGGTCATGCTTCTAGAGTTAGTAACTGGACGTCAACCTGTTGATACAGCTAAGACTTACACGGATAATAGTTTGGTTGACTGGGTGAGTAAAGTAATTGCACCCGCCTAGATTCCCCTTCTATGATCTATTAGTTTGTTTGATAGTTAGTTTCCAAGAGTCGGGAAATTGTAATAGATTTCACAACTATGCAGTAATTAATTGTATAGAAGAATAAGAATTCTATATTGTAAGCTTAAACATCTAACTAATTACTAAAATTTGAGCAGGTGGTTCGCGCTCTTAAAGGAGACATGTCTTTGTCTGATCTTAATGAAGGAACTAGACCTGGATAAAGCACAGTATACAGTTCTCATGAAAGTTCTAATTATGACACCGTACAATATAATGAGGACATGAAGAATTTCAGGAAGATGGCATTGTCAAGCCAGGAGTATGCTAGCAGTGAGGTTAGCCGACCAACCAGCGAATATTAATAACCACAACTTAAATTTTGTATGCTAATCTCCCCACCCCGGGTCGTTCCTGAATAACAGTTTCTATTTTCCTTATACAACAGTTTATAATTTTTGTGTTCTTCGTCAAAATAACGCTAATACAGATATGTGACATGGTTGCAATTGCAAAATTAATGAATGCCACTCTGGTTATTCCTTCTCTTGATCAAAGATCCTATTGGACGGACCCAAGGTATTATTTTTTTATATTTTTTCCCCTTTTGGTTGGGTCTAGCTGTTGTAATTGTTTAATCTTCTAATGCTTTTCGCAATGATTTTAAAAATATTTTTGATTGGAAGCGCTTCATTGAAGTTTTAAAAGATGACATTGAGATAGTTGAATAATTGCCACCACATTATGGTGCAAAGAAGCCCTATCTAAAGGCTCCTATTTCCTGGTCTAAGGTTTGGGAAATTATACTGCCACTTCCCAATTGTTCCATTTGATTTGAGTGTCTCTAGAACCATTTCTTAGCTGCTTCTTAATTATGCAGGCGAGTTACTACATAGGGGAGATGTATTTGTTGTTAAAAAAGCATAAGGTGATCAAGTTTACACATACTGATTCACGACTTGCCAACAATGGAATTGCAGGCTCTATCCAGAGGCTTAGGTGTCGTTCCAATTATGAGGCCCTTCGTTACACTGAGGAGATTGAGGAGCTCGGGAAGATATTGGTCAATCGAATTAGGAAGAATGGCGAGTTGTATATTGCTCTCCATTTAAGGTAGATTTACTTTAATGAACTTCTATTTTACTAGGGAATTTGTGATGTAATGAGATTTGGTATTTTTACGTTAACAAACTTTTATTTTAGGACATGCCAAAGAGGTTGGACCTTAACAATAAAAGCAACATTATTTGTCTATGAGTAACTAAAAAAGCACATCACCAACATAAAAGAAAAAGAAGTAACCAAAAAGGTACACTGATTTTGTTTACAGATATGAGAAAGATATGCTAACATTCACAGGCTGCAGCCACAATCATAGTGCAGTCGAGATAGATGAACTTCGTGCCATGAGGTACAATGTCAAGCACTGGAAAGAGAAAGAGATAGACAGTAAAGAACGAAGACTGCAAGGGTGGTGCCCCATGTCCCGGAGAGAGACAGCTCTATTTCTCAAAGCCATGGGTTATCCTGCCTCTACAAACATATACATAGTTGCAGATGAAATTTATGGAAGTAACAGCATGAATGCATTCAGATTAGAGTATCCAAATGTTTTTAGTCACTCTACTCTTGCTACAAAGGAAGAGTTAGAGCCCTTTAAGCAGTACCAGAATCGCCTCGCTGCTCTAGACTATATTGTAGCTCTCAAAAATGATGTGTTTGTTTATACTTATGATGGAAACATGGCAAAAGCAGTGCAGGGCCATATGAGGTTTGAAGGATTTTGAAAGACAATAAACCCTGACAGGTTTGTGCCATTCTTTCAGTTTTTCCTGATGGTTAAAGTTTAGGTAGTGAGTTGAATTTATGATTTTTTTTTCTTCATAGTAGATTAAATTTTGTTAGAATGATATATCAGTTGGATGAGGATGCTATAACTTGGGACGAGTTTTCATCAGAGGTGAAGAGGTTACATTCGGACAGGTTTGGAGCACCGTACCTTAGATAGGGAGGTGAAGCACCAAGAATGGAGAAAAATTTCTATGCAAACCCCTTACCTGGTTGTGTTTGTAGTAGATCCGAGAAGAAAAAATAGTAGCTGACAACAAGATCAAGTCAAAGGGCTGCTTCACAAAGATATTGCAGGGTGCAGTCGCTCTTCACATATTAATAACCACAACTTCAATTTTATATCCAAGTCTTTGTGATTCTCAGGTTAGTTCTTAGTATTATTTCTTATTAACTCATGCTTACCTTAGCTTAATAGTTTTATTTCTCCTAAAAATTATAATAAACAATTGGGATATAACAGTAAAGTGAATGAAGCCAAGTTGTAGGTATATGTCTATTGTGATCCAAAATCTGTTAATAAACAATTCGTGTGAACAGTGCTAAAAAAGAATCACATTTTCTTTAATATTGGTGATACTCTTTATCTTTATGTGTATCTTTATATGTGGGGTTTTATGGACTCTTCTAAAATCAAGAAGTACCCGTGTCGACACTACACGATTATGTAGTGTGGGTATCGAACCTGGAATTTAATTAGGAGTGTTCGTGTTCCTGCGTCCTCTAAAGAATCCTTCTCGATGTTGACGAGTCCATATAACATAGGTGTCAAGTATTACTCATTGTTTGGTGGTTTTGGATTTAGGTTGTTTAATTGTGTTCGTACCAGAAGCATTTTTATTGACTCCTATGAGATGGTTTTTTTTATATTAGCATCAATACTAAGGTTTTCGGATGTTGTTCTCGAAAGAATTTGTGCTATTATATATTATATACCCTCTATTCCATAAAAATAGTCTGTTTTTACTTTTCATATTCAATTTATGAAATCCTAAAATTAAATATTGATATTAATTCATTTGATATCGATTAATACAATTTTTATTACTATAAACTAACTAAAAATTACTATTAATTACAATATTTGTTGTTTTTCAAAAGTTATATACACCACATTAATTTAATTTTAGAATTTGTGAAGAATTAACGTCTAGAAGTCAAAATGGGACTCTTTGGAAATATTTTTTTCTCTACTAGAGTTGTACCAGTACACATTATAGACTACCTTAGATTTGTTTCACTTTTAAACATTTTGTCATTTATAAACTATCATTTCATCTTAACTTGAACCTGAATAATCCAGGTGGCATAAAAGTATTTGGAGTTTGTTGGCAGAGTCATGGATTGTCTTGATTTGTGATGAAACTCTAGCAGGGAGAAGTTTGTGAATTACATGATTATGTTGGATAATTCTATGCAGTGTTTTAAATTACAAGTGTTTTCACTGCCACTTTTGCCACTACATCGATTTCCACCTACAGTTGGTTTTATGGCGGAATAATCTTAAAAAACAATTAGAGATATGTCTCAAGAGGGTGGAAGGATGATTGTTAGCCTTATCGTGGTAATGGGTTCTTTCGTTCTGGATATGTCTTTTGGAAAGTTTGTGCAACTAATTATGGTGTTTGGGTGTGAAGTTGAGTGAGAATGAGGGGGGGAATATACAAACCCACGCGTTATTTTGGTGCAGATTGAGGATGCTCTCTCTCTCTCACACACACATTAGAAGTCTAGAAGTGAATGATTTGTTGAGAATTTCTACATATGAATAAGCATGCTTATAAGTAATGCATTAATGGATTCTTTTTATAGGTTCCCTTGTATGTGGCGACAAAGATGGCATCAATCAAAAGATCTTCCTTCTTCGTTCCATTAAACGATGGTTATGCTCAGGCTACCTTATGCTGGATAGGCTATGAGCCACGATGCACACCTTACTAGCCCCACTATATCTTGTGGGCTTTGCTGTACTTATTACCCAAGTCTGCTGTTGATGCATGGCGCCTGCGCTTCTGCCTTGCAATTCGAAAGTGGGGTCAACTCAAAGACACCAGGAAAAAGGAGTAAAAACTCTCTATCTCTCTCCCGGTTCACTCCCTTTCCTCGCCTCACCTTCTCAAATGTCATGTGTTATTGGGTATACAGTCTGGGAAGTAGTTTTAATATATGAGAATGTAAACGATCATGGATTAAGTATTTTTACTGAATGTTCTTATTAAGTAGCATATGCATTTAGACTATGCTAATATTTGGACATCTGTTGTTGAAAGTAATAGCTACATTGTCACCTAATATGTTGTGTTATGCTTTGGTCATGTTAGGAGCAAGCTTATTATTATTTGCAAGTTTCTGTGCAGCTAACCAAGGAAAGGAAACCACTAGAAAGTTCATTTCACATGCTTACATTAGGCCAACTATTAGATAGTTAGTTTTTTGACATTTTGAATAGTTATGTGCTTGATGTTTACTGCATTATTTATAAGGGAATGGTTAGAGTTAGATATTTTTAAGCTATTGTGCCGTGTGCTGCGTTTCATACACACATTACTCAAAATTACCTCACAATGTGGCACTGCTAATTTGAACACTGACTTTGTTTTCAGGCCATTGCAATTGAAGGTTGTTTCTTGAATGAAGGTTTTAAGCTTGTATTTTGCCCAGCTATTTTGCTATATGTTTGGGCTAAATAGTTTGAGCATTGACTTCTTAATTGTATTTTAAAGATATTTTTTAAATTTTCGCATAGCCTTTTATTTTCTTTTTGTTATGGATTGTAAAAAGTTAAGTTGAGGCAAACCTTTCTTTATAGTAAACAAATTACAAAAGTAGTAAAGGACGGGTAAAATAAATCAGTTGGCTACACTTTGGTCAAGAAAAATTGAAAAAAAAATAGATTTTGGGAAGAGTAGAAAAAATTATTTGTCCACAAGTTGAGGTCACTTATTTTGCCACTAGCCTAAAAGCAATAGTCATATACTTAGAGTGTAATGCACAGACCGGTAAACGCACAACAATCTACTATCTTTTTATTATATTTTAATTTATTAATTGTACGTACATATTTATTATTAAAAAATTAAATAATTCCTCGGCAACGCGCGGGTTTGTATCTAGTTTTAATCTAATTTTTCGTTACGTCGTGTATTTAGGCACGGGCAATTAGTAGTGTGTATATATATATATATATATATATATATATATATATATATATATAGTCCGGATCCAGTCCGGACTCCCGTATTTTCTTAAAATGCGGACTTTTTTCTTCTTCTTTTTTTGCTTTTTTTTTTAAAACAACTAAAAAAAATTTAATATTTTATGGAACTGAAATTTTTACATAATACATTATTTTGGATGTGATTTGGATACGTATAACAAAACAGGTATGTACTGTCTGTGCAGACTGTACATACATTTTTTGGTATATGTATCCAAATCACGCCCAAAACATTGTATTATGAAAAAATTTCAATTCCACAAAATATTAAAAAAAAATTAGTTTTAACAAAAAAGGAAAATATATATATTATATATATATATATATATATATATATATATATATATATATATATATATATATATATATATATATATATGTCCTCTTAGCTAACTACTTCTGATAAAATTGTTTCAATTTACATGGTTTTCATATCGGAGCTCAAATAATTTGCATGCCTTTTTAAACTACATATGGAGGGAATATTCAAGCCAGTTCCCACCGTAATAAGTCAAAGGATATCGATTCTACATAAAACTAAATTATAAAATTAAAGAAAATAGTAAGATTGCAATTTTAGGGATCTCCAAAAATACAACATAAGATTTTTTGGTGATTAGAAAAGGAAATTAAAAAATAGGAAACACAACCTAAGTTCTTGAGGCATTAATATCCTATCCCTGAGAAAATTAAACTATGATTTATATAACTAGAGCCAGAGGTATCTAATTAACATCAACAAATATTACATCACAATCAATCAAGTTAGTTCTATTTGACATCAAGAAACATGTACAAGGATTGAATTTGAAAATATATATAACTAACGTCATCAAGCATTAGTTCACAATCAAATTTGTTAGATCTATCTGACAAATATGACGACTTGGCTTGAATTTGAAAATATATACTCCCTTCCTCCTCAAAACTCAAAAGATAACTAAAAATATAATTATTTTTGTCTTTAAAAGATTAAAATAAAATACATAAAGTGAAAAGTAGTTATGTTATTTAGTAGGATTTATTATTATAAAAAAATAAAAAATTAGTCGTCACTTAATAAATTTTGTTGGACTACTAAAAAGAAATTTAGAACTTTATTTACTCCCTTTCTTCTATTTTTGTTTTTTTTAGGTATATTCAAAAATGATTTTACTATCATTATCGTACTAAAAGTCTACTTTTTCCTTATAAACTAATAAAAGTAATCATTTTTATGGAAGACAATGGCAGATGAATCACATCTTCAAATTTTCCACTTGCAAAAGTAGAATTTCGAAAAGAAAAAAAAAACAAGAAAAAGGAGAAACATTACATGGTCCCATCCAAACCCTAAAGCTTTAAAGCAAAATAGACAAATCCAAAATAAATATAAAGTAATACAACTTTATCTATAAATATTCCTTATTGAACAACCAAAATAGAAGAACCAAACAGGCAGCAATGGCTTCTACTTTTGCATCTTTAAGCTCTCTCTTCTTATTATCTTCTCTTTTACTACTAATTTCCTACTTGTATGTCATAGAGGCACAAAGCAATCCACCTTTAGTGAAGGGCCTCTCAATGAATTTCTTTGATTCTAGCTGCCCTAGATTGGAATCCATTGTTAGGAAACAGCTTGAGAAAGACTTCAAGGAAGATATCGGCCAAGCTGCCGGCTTACTTCGCATGCACTTCCATGATTGCTTTGTCCAGGTACAAATATATATCTCCTTATCTTTATATCCTATGCATTTTTAAAACTACAACTTTTACATGAAAAAATTATTTTTCAAGTGATACCCATCATTCACTAGAAATTTTGTATGATGTGAATTTTTTTGATGGATAACTTCGAATATGTGACTTTGCACGGCAAAACAAATGGATAGAATATACTTTATCTGGGAGTGATTAGTACGAAGTGAACTTTAATAAGTTCACTTCATGATCAATACAGTGCTGATACGCAGGCGGAGAGATTACTCTCCCGACTTTGTCTCAGCACTTTATTGAGCATGAAGTGAACTTCATGTTAACCGGATCCACTTCATCCGTTCTTAAAATGATGCGTACAAAGTATAATTTACACGCATATTAAGGAAAGTAAAAAGAAATGAAAGAAGATAAAAATGTTTCAAATTTATTTTTATAGTGAATTCATAATGTTATATAAAGTGACGAGTGATGTTATCCTTTTATATTAATAGATCCTACTAAATAACATATTTATCATTCACTTTATATATTTTATTTCATTCTCGGGACAATAATTTTGTACTTTTAGTCATCCTTTTGGGGACAGTAGAAATATATAAGAATTTCATATCCCTTTATTTTTCAGATTATAAACAATTTTTAAGTTTAGAATCGATAAGAGTATATTTTGAAATTAATTAGCATCTAAAACTTGGATTGGTTACAAAGGAATTAATTTTTATGGTTGGTGTATGTATTAATTATATATGATATGAAGGGTTGTGATGCTTCGGTGCTGCTTGATGGTTCGGCTAGCGGACCAAGTGAGCAAAGTGCGCCACCAAATCTGAGTTTGAGGGCAAAGGCATTCAAGATTATTGAGGATATCCGTAGGCAGATCCACAGGCGCTGCGGTGCTATTGTTTCATGCGCTGATATCACTGCTCTCACTGCCCGTGATGCCATTGTTCTGGTAAAAATCTAAATTCATTTTACTCTTTTTGCTTCTATAAAATTCTCATTTGAAAATTATATAAATATTAAGTTTATATTTTATTTCAGTCCTAGATGTAGTAAATTGTAGATCTTGATTTCAAGCCGTTGGTTTTGGACTATGAGTTGTATTTGTATAGCTAGATTGTTACATATATAAAAAAATACTTGTATTATAACTATACACTAATTTTTTATTTCATATAGAATCGCCCAAATGAACGGTCCAAAACCAATTGTCTGGAATTTAAAACAGTAAATTGTTAGTTTAGCAGGGATAATGAAATTCTAATAACAAATTTGAAAGAATATATTATTTGAGTCATATTATATATATGATGATAAAATTATATCAGTATTAGATGTTGATATATGTAGATATATGAAATAAGAAAGAATTAAGAAGGGGCGTATATGTAATGCAACCCCCGTCCCACCAATGATCTTTTTGGCCTAACCCAACTCTTTCTCCGAATTCAGCCCCTAAGTTTTAAAAGCTTCTTATTTTACCCTTTAAATTTATTTATATATTTATTTTTATCCTTTAATCTAAATTTATAATTTTTTTTAATTAATTAAACTCATAATAATGCATGTATCTCGGGTCCTATTGTAAATACTCCCTCCGTTCCTAAAAGATTGTCGTTTTAAGAAGTAATTTTTTTAAAAAAAGATTGTCGTTTTGAGTTTATCAATACATATTTGCTATTTTTTTCCTACTTTACCCTTATTTAAAGCTTTCTCCTATTTAAAACTTTTTTCTTATCCTAATGATTCTTATTCAATTCAATATTATAATCTAAGTAGTAATTGGTTGAATAAAAAGTAATTGGTTGAATTGAATAATAAACATTTGGTAAGGAATAATTGGTTGAGATAATTAATAAGAATAATATAATATTTTCATTAGATATTAATCATATTTTTTAATATGTGTGTATTAATCTTAAACTATAATTTTTTTTGAAATAGAGAGAGTAAAAGTCAAGGAGTTGATATGTCATTTTTGTTTTCTATGTAGAAATTAAAAATTGTTATAGACTGGCATGTGGAGTAGTACTATGTAGCACATGTCAATATGTCATACCTAAAATATCTACTATCCACACTGGTCAAAAGTTTTGCCAGCCACTTGAAATTTCATTTTCCAGTCCCCACACTACCTTATCCAGTTAACCAACTCTTTAGACTTATCCACGTGTAAAATTCTTCCGCAATAAAATACTCTCTTCGTCCAGAAAAAGAGACTGTAGCGGTAAAAAAAAAATTATCTTCAAAAAAATAATTAAATTATTATATACATTTTTACTTAAATAAAATTATTCTTGATTTATTATTATATTTTACTTATTTTAATAGTTAACAGTTAAATTATAATTTTCTCTGATCAAAATCTAATTAAATATATTAATCTATACAAATATCAACCTATCACACTACTCAGGAAAATGATAAATTGGGAAAAAAATGTACTCTCACCTAATTTTTTCATTACATAACTTTGTGTCAAAATTATACTTCTGTCATCGAACGGATGGAATTATAATTAACGATATTTTTATGATTATTTTAATAATATTTAATATTTTATTATTATGTTAATTATTAATGGGTATAAAATAATATGAATTTTGAATACTTTACAGCACAATTAAAATATGTATTCAATAACTGTAAAAATGACACGTCATTTAAAATATTTTTTTAAAGTTAAAAATTTGAAGAGTGTACTTGTGTCCATATCCAGTGTCATATTTAATAACTTAAAAAATAAAATAATACTAAAAAGTATTTCTCTCTCCACTGTACGACACTTTTTTTTTAATCTTTTTGTATACTATTTTATCTTTTTGTGTATTTAGACGTAAGATTGAACGTGCACATAAATATATTTTTTTTGACATGTCAAGAAAAATGTGTAAATTTAAAAAAATTACTAATATAAAATTATTAATATATATATATAGGAAAAATATATATATACAGGAGGACGATTTTTTTTTAGCTATAGCGACGGCCTTAGCTCAAAAAACCTCTCATCATAACACGACTGTGTATATACATATAACTCATATATATATAGTCCACTTTTTCAGGAAACTGGAAAGAACAAACTAATAACGAATCGGCTATAGCGACGGTTTTTTTCGTCGCTATAGCATAGAAAGCTGGTTTTTTATGCTATAGCGACGGAAAAAATCGTCGCTATAGCCGGTTTGCTCTTAGTTCGCTCCTTCCAGTTCGTTGAAAAGAGTCGGGCTATATATATATATATATATATATATATATATATATATATATATATATATATATATATATATTCTAATTTGAAACACCTAATATTATTTTTTTATATATAATACAATAAGTTACTCCTTCTGTTCCTTAATATAAGTCGTTTTAGAGAAATATTTTTGTTACTTAATATAAGTCGTTTGAGAATTTCAAATAAGTATTAATTGCTTAGTTTCTAATATTACCTTAAGTATTAAATGTAACTTTGATTCTCTCATTATTTTCTGTTCAATAATTAATAATCTCTTCTTTCAATACAAGAGTAATATAGATAATTAATATTATAATTAATGCTATATAATTATTACCTTAATACTTATGTATAACTCTAAAACGACCTATAATAAAGAACGGAGAGAGTAATATATTAGTCTAACAAATGTTCGTGTGCTTCCTCCTCCAGTCCGGCGGCCCGGACTACAAAGTTCCCTTGGGAAGACGTGACGGCCTCACCTTCGCAACCAGACAGGCCACACTCGACAACCTTCCTCCACCATTTGCCAACGCAGCCGCCATCCTTTCCTCTCTCGCCATCAAAGGGTTCGACCCAACCGACGTGGTCGCACTCTCTGGGGCCCACACCATTGGCACGAGCCACTGCAGTTCCTTCACGGATCGCCTATACCCGACCCAAGACCCTACATTGGATCAAACATTCGCTAAGAACCTAAAGAGCATTTGTCCCGAAAATGCCCCTACTGACGGGACCACTAACCTAGACGTACGAACTCCGAATGTGTTCGATAACAAATACTATGTGGATTTAATGAACCGACAAGGGTTGTTTACATCGGACCAGGACTTGTTCACAGATAAAAAGACCCGGGCCATTGTTTCGAGTTTTGCTGTTAATCAAACCTTATTTTTCGAGAAATTTGTGAATGCGATGATAAAGATGGGGCAGTTGACTGTGTTGACAGGCAACAGTGGGGAGATTCGGGCTAATTGTTCGGTTAGGAATTCGGACAATTTGTTGTTGTCTTCTGTGGTGGATGCCGAGGAGGAGAACCGGGCAGGATTTTGAGGAGATTTAGTATATTTTTCCTCTTTCTTGTTCAATTAAATAAAGATTTTGTAAAAGAACTAATTAGTCTTTTTTTAAAAATAAATAAGTGTGCATTAATGATCAAGGGCTTGTGTTAGCTCTAGTAAGCATTAGTCATTATGGTGTAATGTGGGTTGCAAATTACTCCCTCTGTCCCAAATTATCTGCTGTTTTAACAAAAAAAATTTGTCCCACAATATCTGCTTTTTCAAGATTTCAATGCATTTTTTTCCTTTATTTTCCAAGTTTGCCCCTTTACCTAATAATTGATAGTCATTACTCTCATTTTCTCTTCACACATATATATGCACTCATACTTTCTCTCTCTACATACTATTTGTCTATGTTATGCACTCATACTTTCTCTCTTTTTAGACTATTTGTCTATTTAATGCACTCATACTTTCTCTCTCTACATACTATTTCATGCACTCTTTTTTAAACACCTTTTTCATATTTTCACTAATAAGGGTATTTTAGTATTTTTATCACATATATTGGTATCTGTGTGGAACTCTAGAACAGCAGATAATTTGGGACGGAGAGAGTAGTAAAAAAAAATCAGTTTGATGAGGGCTATATATATATATATATATATATATGCATTAATGATCAAGGGCTTGTGTTAGCTCTAGTAAGCATTAGTCATTGTGGTGTAATGTGGGTTGCAAATTAGTAAAAAAAAAAAATCAGTTTGATGAGGGCTATATATATATATATATATATATATATATATATATATATATATATATATATATATATATATATATATATATACAGATTTTCTCTTATAAGGACTCAAAGTAAGGACCGCATTTTTTTTGTTTTTTTAGCTTTTTTTTTTAAAAACAACTAAAAAAATATTTAATATTTTATAGAACTGAAATTTTTTCATAATACAATGTTTTGGGCGCGTTTTGGATACCTATACCAAAAAATAGTGGTTCAGTCTGCACAGACTGTACATACATATTTTTGTTATACGTACCCAAATCACACCTAAAACACTTTTTTTAAAAAACTTTCAGTTCCATAAAATATTAAATATTTTTTTTAGTTGTTTTTTAAAAAAAAAGCAAAAAAAATGCGGTCCTTACTTTGAGTCCTTATTTTGAGTCCTTATAAGAGAAAACCTATATATATATATATATATATATATATATATATATATATATATATATATATATATATATATAATTTTAAAACATGTTAATTGGACTTTATTTTTATTTAGGTCAACTCGAATTTAATTTATGTGGGCTAATGTATTAATAAGTGTGGATAAATTAATATTATAAAATTGGGCTTTAAAAACTAATTTAGTTTAAATTATGTGGGTAATATTAAAATCCTATTATCATTAGGAGAAATAATAAGATAATAAATAAAACCTAATTTAACTCGCATACTCTTTATACGAATTGGAGAAAAGAGAAGCAATAGCAAGAGGCGCAAGAGGCGACGACTGTGACTTTCACTGTAATTGTTATCGGAGGAAGAGGTAAATTCTTTGTTCATATATATATAGTAAGATATGTAAAGATTTCAATTTTGGCTACTTATCCTGTCGTTAGTATATATATATATATAGTATTATTATATAAGGATTATATTACCTGTTGGTTCTTGACATGTAAGGTATGTAGCCTAGGATATGCAGGCCTGAACTGCAGGCGTTGGTTTTTTGTTTTTTTCTTATTTATTTATATATATATATATATATATATATATATATATATATATATATATATATATATATATATATATATTATGTGTTAATAAATTTTATTTTGGCCATGAAATATATAAACCGAATTATTACATCAAATTGAAGTTTGTATATTAATTTAAATTAATTACTTTTACCGACATAAGTATAAAAGTTCTTAATAATAAATTTAATAGTATTATGTTATTAATGATTGGATTGTAATAAAATCTTATTAAATTATTTGAATTGAGCGGAGAGAATTTAAGGAGTTATACTTAGTGTATAAATTTTGGAGTATTAATAATTGATTTAAGGAGATGATTAAATGTACCTTAAATAAATTATGAATTACTTTGAAATTATTAGTTTGGATTATTTTTAATTTGAGGTGAATATGTTTAGGTTGCGAATAACGTTTCGTATTTGATATCGTTGGCATTTGAGGGTAAGATCTTGTAGAGTGTGCTATAAATGGTTTGGAAGTATCAGGTACGGATTTCGTACTTCTTTGACGATACTCTTGTTAAATTTGATTCGTTCGTTTTGTTCCTTATTTTGAATTTCGTCATTATTTCACATAATTGTCTCTTGTGAAATTCATATAATAGTTTCATTTTGGAGTTGATACATATGACTCGTATTTGTACTCTTTGAATTAGGTTATCATGTTTAGTACTATTTATTTTTGATAATTGTAGAGCGGTACATGTTGCTACCTTCTTTTTGAGACCTTGTGACTATTATTTGATTCGGTTCAACATGTACATATAGAACCCTTTTGTTGGTATTATGTCGCATGTGTTGTGACATGGTATTTTTGTTAGAATATACCGTAGGGTATACCTGAGCTATAACCACTTGTGGGGGTACCACAGGCATGTCGTCTTGACATGAGAGACATGACACTTTCCGTGGCGGTGTGATTAGTCTACGGCGTCTCCGTTTTGGGCTCCGGAGGAAGTGGGCCATTTGGTGTTTTGTTGTGGGAGGCATATGGGTTAACCCTAATTTTCTGTTCTGCGAATTGGTGATATTGTGCCGAACACACTATCCAATTTGCATACATTTGGATTCGCGGTCCAATGTGTGATTTGCCTGTGTGGCATTATTTTGGTTACCTGTGTGGCATATTTTGTCTTGCCTGTGTGGCATCATTTGATTTGCCTGTGTGGCATTAGTTTGACTTGTCTGTGTGGCAAGATATATTTTTGAGCTCAATCGGTATGAAATAACCTCAACCATTTGTTTCAGCCTTTAATTTTATTGTATTAGTTTTGTTTGCTTCTGTTTAGTTCAATTCATTGAGTTAGTTACTTCAGTTCGTTATTTCTTTATTCGTTTATTGGTTTCGTCAATTCTGTTAATTAAGATATATATTTCATTTAGATCTTTGGAGATTATATTTTCGTCAGTATTTATACTTGAAGCTTTGTTCAGTATTTTGTCTCAATTATTTTAGTATATCAGTTGTATATCTTTTGTATATCTGTATTCGTACTGGACAATTGGCTTATGCTGTGTTTTTCTTCCGGCAGGTTTGTAGGGGTGATTAAGGACTAGTGTGATGAGAATGTTGCCTTGACCATCTAGGTTGATTAAATTTTTGGTTTTGATTATTTTGATTCTAGTTGGAGAATTGTATTTAGTACTTCATTGATGGATATCATTAATAATATTTTGAAGTTATTAGTGCTCTGTTTACTTATTTTGAAGTTTGTTGTGATTTGCACGTGACCTCCCATTCCTTTTCGGGAAGGGGTGTTACAAAGATGGTATCAGAGCTTAGGTTCTTTCTTGTAGAAAACCTATTTAGGTTTGACATGTGAGTTGTGGGTAAATCACTGGGTAAGCATCGTAGGAGTTTGATTCGATTTTGTTCTCTGTTTGGTTGGTCTTTATTTTGACCAAGTGTCATTCTCTCTTTGAGTTGTAGTTGATTTGAGAAAGGTGAGGTACATTGTTAAGATTATTATTGTTATACATTGGAGCAATAATATTAGTTAAGGATTGTGATTGGATATCATTAAGGAGAATAAATATGTGATTGTGGTTGGATATTTTTTACAGTTAAGAAATGATTATATGATTATGATGTGAGTATTTGTATAAGTGAGCTTTTAATTTTGGAAAATTATTTGTTAGAGTTGCTTTTGGTGACAATTTATTATGATATTAGAATTGAGAATTTGATTTTGATGATGATTTTGTTTATGTTAAGCTTTTGGATAATTTGAGGTTTGTGTATTGATGACATATTATGATAAAGTGAAAATTATTAAGTATAGAGAATTTCTTGTAATTTGAGTTGTTGATATTCGAGGTAATTAGATTAATTATTTGGAGATAATGCTCAATTTTGTGACTATTTCTAGTAGGATATTGGAGTTGTGTTCTATGAAGTTTATTTGTGATAATATGGGGAGACATTGAAATTTATGGGATTAAAGTTTGCAATAAGGGATGATTGATTTATTATATAATTAGATAGTAAGTGATGAAATTCAATTGATTCTGAGAGATTTTGAATAATTATAGTTTGCTTATTAAGATAGTATGTAGGATATGTGACTTGGAGTTTGATATGGTGATAAAGAGATCTTAGTAGTATATTTTTGGTATTATAATATTTGAGAGCTAATTTGATTTGAGGTTATGATATTTTGAAACTCTTGAGGACTTAGTGAGAGTTGGTAATATAGTTTGTATAGTTATTTTGTTTGTCTGATGTCATTAGAGTTTTGTATGAATTTATGTAAAAAAAATGTTAGATCTTTGTCATGTGTGGAACATAAACGTTTTATGAATTAAAATTTATTTTAAATATTTTGGGTATTCGAATAATATTTAGATGAAGAAAAATTTTTGTGATTTCGAATTATGTTCTGAAGAGTACGTATGTTTGCAAAAATGAAACTCAATGATATTAACGTGGGTCACGCCAGCTGTGGAGTATGTGGTTTAATTCAATGCAAAACGAAGAACCTTACCAAGGCTTGACAGGTAGTTGACGAATTTTTTACAAGTAAATAAATAATTACATGGACCGATGGACTTACCAGTGTTGATTGTTACAAAAGGTGATGCTGCGTCGATTGTTAGCTTATTTGAATTCCGAGGACGGAATTATTTTTGAGGGGTGAAAAATGTAATAACCCATTTTTTTTTTTTGATTTTATGTTATACAATTGTGTTTAATTTGGAAAAGGCAAATGATTTTGTTTCCCTCTTTTCTTCTTTGTTTTTTTTGGAAAATTAAATTCTTTTTGTAGATAATTAAATAACCGATTAAATAGAAATTGAGGAAGATAATTCCTTTTGTTAAAGTCTTGTGGTAAAATCATTTGGAGCGGGCAGTTGCTTGGGAAATAGAGAGTCTATTCGAGCGGAGTATCCGTATCTTTTTGATAATTAGGTACTTTCCATTCTTTTGATTCCGGGGACGGAATCCTTTTAAGGGGTAGGTAATGTAATACCCGAATATATATATATATATATATATATATATATATATATATATATATATATATATAATTTTAAAACATGTTAATTGGACTTTGTTTTTATTTGGGTCAACTCGTATTTAATTTATGTGGGCTAATGTATTAATAAGTGTGGATAAATTAATATTATAAAATTGGGCTTTAAAAACTACTTTAGTTTAAATTATGTGGGTAATATTAAAATCCTATTATCATTAGGAGAAATAATAAGATAATAAATAAAACCTAATTTAACTCGCATACTCTTTATACGAATTGGGGAAAAGCGAAGCCATAGCAAGAGGCGCAAAAGGCGGCGACTGTGACTTTCACTGTAATTGTTATCGGAGGAAGAAGTAAATTCTTTGTTCATATATATATATATATATATATATATATATATATATATATATATATATATATATATAGAGAGAGAGAGAGAGAGAGAGAGAGAGAGAGAGGTTTTCTCTTATAAGGACTAAAAATAAGGACTCAAAGTAAGGACCGCATTTTTTTTGCTTTTTTTAAAAAAAACAACTAAAAAAATATTTAATATTTTATGAAACTGAAAGTTTTTTAAAAAAAATGTTTTGGGTGTGATTTGGGTACGTATAACAAAAATATGTATGTACAGTCTGTGCAGACTGAACCACCATTTTTTGGTATAGGTATCCAAAACACGCCCAAAATATTGTATTATGAAAAATTTTCAGTTCCATAAAATATTAAATATTTTTTTTAGTTGTTTTAAAAAAAAGCAAAAAAAAATACGGTCCTTACTTTGAGTCCTTATAAGAGAAAATCTGTATATATATATATATAATGATTAAAGTGAATTGCTATATAGTGATTTAAAACTAAATTCTGGCTTCAGATGATGGCATATATATATATTTAGTAAGATATGTAAAGATTTCAATTTTGGCTACTTATCCTGTCGTTAGTATATATATATATATATATATATATATATATATATATATATTATATATATATATATATATATATATATATATATATATATATATATATATATATAGTATTATTATATAAGGATTATATTACCTGTTGGTTCTTGACATGTAGGGTATGTAGCCTAGGATATGCAGGCCTGAACTACAGGCGTTGTTTTTTTTTTTTGTAATTTATATATATATATATATATATATATATATATATATATATATATATATATTATATGTTAATAAATTTTATTTTGGCCATGAAATGTATAAACCGAATTATTACATCAAATTGAAGTTTGTATATTAATTTAAATTAATTACTTTTGCCGACATAAGTATAAAAGTTCTTAATAATAAATTTAATAGTATTATGTTATTAATGATTGGATTGTAATAAAATCTTATTAAATTATTTGAATTGAGCGGAGAGAATTTAAGGAGTTATACTTAGTATATAAATTTTGGAGTATTAATAATTGATTTAAGGCGATGATTAAATGTACCTTAAATAGATTATGAATTACTTTGGAATTATTAGTTTGGATTGTTTTTAATTTGAGGTGAATATGTTTAGGTTGCGAATAACGTTTCGTATTTAATATCGTTGGCATTTGAGGGTAAAATCTTGTGGAGTGTGCTATAAATGGTTTGGAAGTATCAGGTACGGATTTCGTACTTCTTCGGCGATACTCTTGTTAAATTTGATTCGTTCGTTTTGTTCCTTATTTTGAATTTCGTCATTATTTCACATAATTGTCTCTTGTGAAATTCATATAATAGTTTCATTTTGGAGTTGATACATATGACTCGTATTTGTACTCTTTGAATTAGGTTATCATGTTTAGTACTATTTATTTTTGATAATTGTAGAGCGGTACATGTTGCTACCTTCTTTTTGAGACCTTGTGACTATTATTTGATTCGGTTCAACATGTACATATAGAACCCTTTTGTTGGTATTATGTCGCATGTGTTTTGACATGGTATTTTTATTAGAATATACCGTAGGGTATACCTGAGCTATAACCACTTGTGGGGGTACCACAGGCATGTCGTCTTGGCATGAGAGACATGACACTTTCCGTGGCGGTGTGATTAGTCCACGGCGTCTCTGTTTTGGGCTCCGGAGGAAGTGGGCCATTTGGTGCTTTGTTGTGGGAAGCATATGGGTTAACCCTAGTTTTCTGTTATGCGAATTGGTGATGTTGTGCCAATTATACTATTCGATTTGCATACATTTGGATTCGCGGTCCAATGTGTGATTTGCCTGTGTGGCATTATTTTGGTTGCCTGTGTGGCATATTTTGTCTTGCCTGTGTGGCATCATTTGATTTGCCTGTGTGGCATTAGTTTGACTTGTCTGTGTGGCAAGATATATTTTTGAGCTCAATCGGTATGAAATAACCTCAACCATTTGTTTCAGCCTTTTATTTTATTGTATTAGTTTTGTTTGCTTCTGTTTAGTTCAATTCATTGAGTTAGTTACTTCAGTTCGTTATTTCTTTATTCGTTTATTGGTTTCGTCAATTCTGTTAATTAAGATATATATTTCATTCAGATCTTTGGAGATTATATTTTCGTCAGTATTTACACTTGAAGCTTTGTTCAGTATTTTGTCTCAATTATTTTAGTATATCAGTTGTATATCTTTTGTATATCTGTATCCGTACTGGACAATTGGCTTATGCTGTATTTTTCTTCCGGCAGGTTTGTAGGGGTGATTAAGGACTAGTGTGATGAGAGTGTTGCCTTGACCATCTAGGTTGATTAAATTTTTGGTTTTGATTATTTTGATTCTAGTTGGAGAATTGTATTTAGTACTTCATTGATGGATATCATTAATAATATTTTGAAGTTATTAGTGCTCTGTTTACTTATTTTGAAGTTTGTTGTGATTTGCACGTGACCTCCCATTCCTTTTCGGGAAGGGGTGTTACAAAGATGGTATCAGAGCTTAGGTTCTTTCTTGTAGAAAACCTATTTAGGTTTGACATGTGAGTTGTGGGTAAATCACTGGGTAAGCATCGTAGGAGTTTGATTCGATTTTGTTCTCTGTTTGGTTGGTCTTTATTTTGACCAAGTGTCATTCTCTCTTTGAGTTGTAGTTGATTTGAGAAAGGTGAGGTACATTGTTAAGATTATTATTGTTATACATTGGAGCAATAATATTAGTTAAGGATTGTGATTGGATATCATTAAGGAGAATAAATATGTGATTGTGGTTGGATATTTTTTACAGTTAAGAAATGATTATATGATTATGATGTGAGTATTTGTATAAGTGAGCTTTTAATTTTGGAAAATTATTTGTTAGAGTTGCTTTTGGTGACAATTTATTATGATATTAGAATTGAGAATTTGATTTTGATGATGATTTTGTTTATGTTAAGCTTTTGGATAATTTGAGGTTTGTGTATTGATGACATATTATGATAAAGTGAAAATTATTAAGTATAGAGAATTTCTTGTAATTTGAGTTGTTGATATTCGAGGTAATTAGATTAATTATTTGGAGATAATGCTCAATTTTGTGACTATTTCTAGTAGGATATTGGAGTTGTGTTCTATGAAGTTTATTTGTGATAATATGGGGAGACATTGAAATTTATGGGATTAAAGTTTGCAATAAGGGATGATTGATTTATTATATAATTAGATAGTAAGTGATGAAATTCAATTGATTCTGAGAGATTTTGAATAATTATAGTTTGCTTATTAAGATAGTATGTAGGATATGTGACTTGGAGTTTGATATGGTGATAAAGAGATCTTAGTAGTATATTTTTGGTATTATAATATTTGAGAGCTAATTTGATTTGAGGTTATGATATTTTGAAACTCTTGAGGACTTAGTGAGAGTTGGTAATATAGTTTGTATAGTTATTTTGTTTGTCTGATGTCATTAGAGTTTTGTATGAATTTATGTAAAAAAAATATTAGATATTTGTCATGTGTGGAACATAAACGTTTTATGAATTGAAATTTATTTTAAATATTTTAGGTATTCGAATCATATTTAGATGAAGAGAAATTTTTGTGATTTCGAATTATGTTATGAAGAATACGTACGTTTGCAAAAATGAAACTCAATGATATTAACGTGGGTCGCGCCAGCTGTGGAGTATGTGGTTTAATTCAATGCAAAACGAAGAACCTTACCAAGGCTTGACACGGTAGCTAACGAATCTTTTACAAGTACATAAATAATTACGTGGACCGATGGACTTACCAGTGTTGATTGTTACAAAAGGTGATGCTGCGTCGATTGTTAGCTTATTTGAATTCCGAGGACGAAATTATTTTTGAGGGGTGAAAAATGTAATAACCCATTTTTTTTTTGATTTTATGTTATACAATTGTGTTTAAATTGGAAAAGGCAAATGATTTTGTTTCCCTCTTTTCTTCCTTGTTTTTTTTGGAAAATTAAATTCTTTTTGTAGATAATTAAATAACTGATTAAATAGAAATTGAGGAAGATAATTCCTTTTGTTAAAGTCTTGTGGTAAAATCATTTGGAGCGAAAAGTTGCTTAGGAAATAGATAGTCTATTCGAGCGGAGTATCCGCATCTTTTTGATAATTAGATACTTTCCATTCTTTTGATTCCGGGGACGTAATCCTTTTAAGGGGCATGTAATGTAATACTCGGATATATATATATATATATATATATATATATATATATATATATATATATATAATTTTAAAACATGTTAATTGAACTTTGTCTTTATTTGGGTCAACTAGTATTTAATTTATGTGGGCTAATGTATTAATAAGTGTGGATAAATTAATATTATAAAATTGAGCTTTAAAAACTAATTTACTTTAAATTATATGGGTAATATTAAAATCCTATTATCATTAGGAGAAAAAATAAGATAATAAATAAAACCTAATTTAACTCGCATACTCTTTATACGAATTGGGGAAAAGTGAAGCCATAGCAAGAGGCGGCGACTGTGACTTTCACTGTAATTGTTATCGGTGGAAGAGGTAAATTCTTTGTTCATATTATATATATATATATATATATATATATATATATATATATATATATATATATATATATATATTTAGTAAGATATGTAAAGATTTCAATTTTGACTACTTGTCCTGTCGTTAGTGTATATATATATATATATATACAGTATTATTATATAAGGATTATATTACCTGTTAGTTCTTGACATATAGGGTATGTAGCCTAGGATATGCAGGCCTGCACTGCAGGCGTTGGTTTTTTGTTTTTTAGTTTTTATTTATATATATATTATGTTAATAAATTTTATTTTGGCCATGAAATGTATAAACCGAATTATTACATCAAATTGAAGTTTGTATATTAATTTAAATTAATTACTTTTACCGACATAAGTATAAAAGTTCTTAATAATAAATTTAATAGTATTATGTTATTAATGATTGGATTGTAATAAAATCTTATTAAATTATTTGAATTGAGCGGAGAGAATTTAAGGAGTTATACTTAGTATATAAATTTTGGAGTATTAATAATTGATTTAAGGCGATGATTAAATGTACCTTAAATAGATTATGAATTACTTTGAAATTATTAGTTTGGATTGTTTTTAATTTGAGGTAAATATGTTTAGGTTGCGAATAACGTTTCGTATTTGATATTGTTGGCATTTGAGGGTAAGATCTTGTGGAGTGTGCTATAAATGGTTTGGAAGTATCAGGTACGGATTTCGTACTTCTTCGGCGATACTCTTGTTAAATTTGATTCGTTCGTTTTGTTCCTTATTTTGAATTTCGTCATTATTTCACATAATTGTCTCTTGTAAAATTTATATAATAGTTTCATTTTGGAGTTGATACATATGACTCGTATTTGTACTCTTTGAATTAGGTTATCATGTTTAGTACTATTTATTTTTGATAATTGTAGAGCGGTACATGTTGCTACCTTCATTTTGAGACCTTGTGACTATTATTTGATTCGGTTCAACATGTACATATAGAACCCTTTTGTTTGTATTATGTCGCATGTGTTGTGACATGATATTTTTGTTAGAATATACCGTAGGGTATACCTGAGCTATAACCACCTGTGGTGGTACCACATGCATGTCGTCTTGGCATGAGAGACATGACACTTTTCGTGGCGGTGTGATTAGTCCACGGCGTCTCCGTTTTGGGCTCCGGAGGAAGTGGACCATTTGGTATTTTGTTGTGGGAGGCGTATTGGTTAACCCTAATTATCTGTTCTACGGATTGGTGATGTTGTGCCAAACACACTGTCCGATTTGTATACATTTGGATTCGCGGTCCAATGTGTGATTTGTCTGTGTGGCATTATTTTGGTTGCCTGTGTGACATATTTTGGCTTGCCTGTGTGACATCATTTGATTTGCCTGTGTGACATTAGTTTGACTTGTCTGTGTGGCAAGATATATTTTTGAGTTCAATCGGTATGAAATAACCTCAACCATTTGTTTCAGCCTTTTATTTTATTGTATTAATTTTGTTTGCTTCTGTTTGGTTCAATTCATTGAGTTAGTTACTTCAGTTCGTTATTTCTTTATTCGTTTATTGGTTTCATCAATTCTGTTGATTAAGATATATTTCATTCAGATCTTTGGAGATTATATTTTCGTCAGTATTTACACTTGAAGTTTTGTTCAGTATTTTGTCTCAATTATTTTTGTATATCAGTTGTATATCTTTTGTATATCTGTATCCGTACTGGACAATTGGCTCATGCTGTGTTTTTCTTCCGGCAGGTTTGTAGGGGTGATTAAAGGCTAGTGTGATGAGAGTGTTGCCTTGACCATCTAGGTTGATTAAATTTTTGGTTTTGATGGTTTTGATTATTTTGATTCTAGTTGGAGAATTGTATTTAGTACTTCATTGATGGATATTATTAATAATATTTTGAAGTTATTAGTGCTCTGTTTACTTATTTTTAGGTTTGTTGTGCTTTGCACGTGACCTCCCTTTCCTTTTCGGGAAGGGGGTGTTACATACGTAGTTTTTCAGAAATTGTTTTCTTCTTTTTAATTATCTGTTATTTGTAAATTTTAAAGAAGAACAAAATATTATATAACTTCTCATTATTTGTGTAATTATATATTCTAAAATGAAAAAATTAATTAATTTATATCGGTAAATATTCAATGTAACATCTAATTATTTAACTACAAGTTCAAGAGAATTAGCCGATTGAAAAGTTCAATGCCTGTTTGAGTACTTAAGTTACTTGAAATTTAAATGGAAATTGCGCGCTGAACTTATATCAATAATGCCATTTACTGATCAATCACTATAATTCAATAACGTTGTTATTGATGTTGAAACTTAAAAAGTTTATCCGCCACAATTATAATTTAGATTAGTTATTTTCTTATATTAAAGTGTGTAATTATTAATATAACTTGGCAAAACAAAAATGTGTATAATTATCAGTTTAAAGTAGGGATGAAAATTTAAATAGAAATTGATCCGATCGAATCGATCAAATTGCATCGAACAGGTCGATTTTTATTCGAACTACTAGTCTTGTCGGTCCGATTTTGGTGCAAAAACAAAATAAAAAAGGAACCAATACGGTGTGATTTTAGTATTTACTTCTGAACGGTCACTTATACCGAATCACACCACACCGCTTTTTCAATCGGCAGTGCACTAGTTCTTAAACCGCTTTATATATATTTATTTATTTTAATTATATCTCCATATTTCGTACTTTTATTACTCGTATATAAATATTTTATAAATTGGTCGACAAACAAGCACATAATATTCTTAAAATAAAAATAATTTTAACTAATACTAATTTCAATTGTATTAATTTAATGTTACTTAGACTTGGTTTGAATGACGGGAAAGGATAGAAAAGTAATCATTTATTTTCTCCCATGTGTATTTTTTTATTATAATGGAAAATGGTAGATTTCACGTTTAACTATTTTTCTGCAAGAAATTTCTTTCCTCAAAATCCATTCTGCATTTGTAACATGATTTTGCGTCATGAGAAAGTTTAGGTCTATTTTCCTACAAACTATAATTTAAACAAACATTTACAAGAAAATATTTTTATTTTACTTTATTTTTCTAAAAAATCATTTTTAATATACAAAATTCTCGACATCCGAGCCTAAGAAGGAATAAAGGACAAAAGTCTTTTATGGACCCTTATGCTGTATCAATAATTAGAGGAGATTTAAATTACTTGTGTTATAGTATCTACGGTACTAAAAGATTATTATTTAAAATTTTTGTACATAGATTAATAAAATTATTTAATATTATTTAACAATTAAAATTTATTTGAAATTTTATCACTCTCTTTATGGGAAGTTAAAAACTATTAATATAAGGGAGATAATTTATTGGGATAATGAGATAAGATAGATGTGATATAAGAAAGTAAATAATTTATTCTCTTAAAAAGTTGTAAACGATAAATAAATTAGAACAAATTTTTTCTTCTAAAATGACAATCTTTTAGGAACGGAGGTAATATTTAATACTTGGAGTAATATTAAAAATTAAACAATTAATACTTGTTTGGAATTTTTTAATGACTTGTATTAAGAGAAAAAAATATTTTTTTAAAATAACTTATATTAAAAGATAAAAAGATATTTTTTAAATGATTTATATTAAAGAACCGAAGGAATATAACTTTCACTACTTAACAGGGCCACAGGGGCAATTGCGTCTCCTTCAATCCCATGTCCATCCGCTCCTCCGTGAAAACCATTATCATGCTTTTGAGTCTTAGGCGACTATTTGATTCATTGTGCTTTTTAGAGTAATGATATTTAGTTTAGTTTTGTCGGTTACATTTTCTTTTCTTTTTCTTTTTCTTTTTCTTTGTAGAATATAATTTATTTCTCAATTTTGTTTGAAAAATATACTCACTTCATCCTCAAAAGAATAATTAAAAGTACAATTTTTTTGTCATTAAAAAGATAAAATAAAACACATAAAGTGAAATATAATTATGCCATTTAGTAGGGTCTATTAATATAAGAAAATAAAAGTACTTATCACTCTATATAACATCATACTGACTGGAGAGAAAGAGATGATTTTAAATTTGAACTATGAAATGGAGAGTCTCTGTTTATTTGAAATGGAGAAGATCCTAGTCCGTCATCTTATGGGGTCACTAATGATAAATTTGAAACTTTTAATTCTCTTTCTTCTATTTTTATTTTTTTAATATATGTGTATATTTTATTTTATTCATTCTTTTAGAGACGAACAAAGTAATTAATATTGTTTTAGTTCTTAAGAAAGAGTGATAAATATTAAGGATGTTTTTATTCTATAACTATACTTAAAATAATAAATTGTTTATTTAAGAATGATACTATAGTAATAAAACTATAAGAGCAATTTAAAAATATTGCAATTATTGGAATTATAAAATAGACTAGTGGGAACAGGAAATTTCTACCATACATTTTAGGAGTCCTTCTAAGGGGACATTGTAAGATTTCGAATTTTATGAAATAAAAGTATTCAATTTTTCTTATAATTACTATTCAATAAATGGTTAAATTGATAAAAAGTTAAAGTTAAGGGTGATATATGGAATTTTTTCAAAATAAGCAAGTGGCTATAAAATACTTATTGTTGTCGGGGAATATTCGTTTGGTCGTGAAATATTCTTGCTGTCGGAGAATATTCGTACAACAGCGCAGCCATTTATGGGCCCCATAACGAAAAACAGTCGGATGAAGAATACGACAAATTTGAGTTTTTATAAATAACGGCATAGTTGTTACCGTTAACACTGTTGGAATACCTGGTGGTTAAAATACAATAATACGCGTGGGTGCACAGTAGCACACGGTATTGCATTGTATTGTTGAATTACTGATCCTTACGTAAGAAGCTCAATAATTATTACAGTAATTACTGTTCAATATTTTATTTTATTGGTTCAATAATTGCTACGTTGATATTTTATATTATTGTTGTTTCAATAATTGTCACTGCACAGTGTCTCCATTATCAGATCAATAATTCATATTATTTGAATAATATTATTAGATAGCATTATTGACAATGTCTAAGGAAGTTCTGTCTAAGGAGAGGTTTGATCACCTAATTACGCGTTAGTAAGGAGAAATCCTTATCGAAAAGTCTCCTCTTTCCTGGGAACGACCTGGTTGTCATAATTGTGATTTTGTAAAATTATTTGTGAATAATTAATTATTGATTTATATGATAAGAAAATATATATTTTGTGACGCCCCCAAAATAAGTCCAATTCATCCAACCTATTCTGAGTCGCCAAATACATGGTACAGAAAATAACTACAACTTCATTGTCACAATTGTCTTGTAAAATACAACAACACATATACTGTGAGTTTTGATACAAATATATATCAACTGTGACTCATGTCCCAACCTTGGATAGTACGTCACAATGACACCTTACATAAAAGTACAGTCAATAACTGTTTTAGAAATTAAAATATTCAGAAAGTGCTCAAGGAAACCTTCGTACATGGGAGGTTATGCGTCTAGGTTATGATAGATATCATATATCCATAAAATTATACTTGGTTGACCCAATATACCCCAAAGAAAAACGAGAAGATTACTATCATATTCTTTCTAATAATGAGTCTTCTCTTGACATATCATTATCTCTACTATCTCTAATTGAGAATTATACTTCAACCAAACACCAAGATTATATAGGTAGTGCTCGTAGATATACTCAGCAAGTGGATGTGCACAACCCTGTCTTATGATGACACGAGGTTGTATGTCTTTAGACATCTTGTATGACAGTGGCAAATCACCCTTCTAAAGTTGGGTTCGCTTCACCCTATTTGATTCACCAAATATAACTACTAAATGATGTATAAAATACAACACACTATTTCAAAGTTCTTAATAAAATTATTTTCATACTGTTTAGGGAGAACCTTCATAGCTAGAAACCACCATTCTATTCCCCTGTTACCCCCGCTCGACCCAGCTACACTCTTATTATCTGAAAGAAATTGTGAAGCAAAAGGGTGAGCACAACTAGCCCAGTAAAATATATCATGACTAAAGATAATTAAATTATCAATAGACTTCGTCAGTAACAAATCAGAGATTTAGAACATATAGTAGATGATAAAACTTTTCAACCATAATTGCAGCGGAACGAGTAATCCATTAGAAGAGTCAAATAGACCATAAAGTCTATTATCTTCTCCATGTTAAAAGTCCACCAACAATATTTTATCCCTGTAACATAAATCAACGGTTCCTGCCCACATTCATGTGAATAACTCATAATCATATTTGTGGTTCTAAATTCTTCTTCTCATCCAGGACAAAGATAATTTTCATCACTTGTCTTTACCTGAAACATCAAATATCATGGTTATACCAAATCACAGTTCCTGTTCATAATCATACTAATAAATTCATCTTTGTACTACGGGCCAAAGATATTTAAAAATAGGTCATCTTTGCATTACGGGCCAAAGATATTCAAAAACAGGACATCTTTGCACTACAGGCCAAAGATATTCATCAACGATTCATCTTTGTATTACGGGCCAAAAATATTCATCAATAATTTATCTTTGCGCTACAGGCCAAATATATTAATATCTTAAAGAAATATATAATCATTTCAGAATTTATATAAACAATAATTATAATCATGCTGATCCATTCACCTTTGCACTTAAGCTAAAGATATTTAATTATAAATTCAATGGTCATGATCATACCAGTCAACAATTCATCTTTGTACTACTGGCCAAAGAGAACACATAGTCACGATCATACCTATAATCTACCCATCTTTACACTCAAGCCAAAGAGAAATTCCATCACCAGGGTTATAAAAATGTTATATATGATAATTAAAATAATATGATCAACAACTGTATTTAATTTTAATAGTAAGATTCATAAATCAACGATAATTTGGTCAGAAAAAGAAACTAATTTTGTCAGGAATAGTATCCGTAAATAGTAACTCGTAAATAGTAACTCATAAATAGTAACTCGTATTCATATATAGTACCGTATACATAAATAATGTCATATACGTAAATAATGCCATATACAGTAATAGTGTCGTATACGTGAATAGTGTCGTATACGTAAATAGTACCGTATACGTGAATAGTAACCCCAACACAAAAAGGTAAAAATTTTATAATAAAATTCATATCAATATTTTAGTAAAATGATATTGAAAGAATAACATTTCTTAAACTTATAAACAATTTATTTTAATTGTTTACACTTTACTAAATAATGCATTTAATAATCCTAAAATGCCAAACTCATAAGATTTCATCACCAATAATCAAAACCCTCATCAAAAATCTGCATATACCTCATATAGGATTCTTAAGCCATAAAATCCTATTTTCTAATTTTCTTACTTCACATAACATATTTAATTCATTTACTCATAACTAGTCTATTTTTATAAAAAATACCAAATCAGTACAAACAAATTTTTTTTTCTTCTGGAATTTAGCAGAATATAGTTCCATATTGAACATATATTTTTCTCAGAATTTTTAAAATTCTTTTACTATTTTCCATATGGCCAAAACAGCCGAATATTTAGACATTTATCATAAACTGTACTCTTATCCAAAAATTCTGAAATTTACAGAGTATACTTCTGTTATATACATGTACTTTCAATAAAAATTTCACTAATTTTGGAGTTAACCACAAGGAGTTATAAGAGTTTACTTTTAAAATAGTCTTTTCTCATAATATTCATAACTCTTAATCTATACATCCAAAAATCGTCATTTATTGACACAATTTAGAAAATTCATCAAATTATCATTTTAAAATTTTCAGAATTTTTGAAGGTCAGAAAAAACGAAACTGAAAAACATAATAACCCTTAAAATCTTTTACCTCAAAAGAGCAGTATTTCTGACCGAAATGTAAAGTCGAAGGAACTTTGCACTGAATAGCAACTTTCAAAGTATCTAAATACTCACAAAAATATGCTATATAATATAAAGAGAAAGAAAATTTATTTTTGGTGTGTTTTTCAATTCTAACTCAGCACCCTATTTATAGAAAAATATTAAAATGATGAAGCAGACTTAACCTGCTACCTGATAACTTTACTTACTATTATTCCTGTCCACCAATTTTGAAATAAAATTTCAGCACATTTTTCACCAACCAAAGGTGGGACCCACCAATTCTAGAAATTTCCAAAATTATTTATAAATTCAGAAACTTCAACAATTTCTGAATCAGTCACCTCTTAAAATTCATAACAAATCATACGTTAATTTTTAACGGTTCAAAATTTGTGGACATATACTCAACTTATATATGTATAACATATTCAAAAATCACAACGATCCAACGGTCGGATTAAAAATTATAACTCACGCAATATATCTCAAGAACACTGATTTTTCGGATTATGAGTCCTTCGGACTAGTTTCATTCAAACAGTCACCACAAAAAATACACAATTAAATTTTGGGTGATTCTAATTTCTATGGTTAGCTTACTACCAGGGCTTTCTTTTAATATATGGCTCATCTCCTAACTCATTATACACAAAGAGTTATAGATTTTTCAAAATCAAGTAATAAACTAATTTTCTGAAAATTTTCAAATTTTGTTCTTTATTTCGATAAAATACTAATAAAACACCTCAGCATTAATTCTTTCATTTATATCCATATAAAAAATATGTAAGACCCGAATTTTATGAAATAAAAGTATTCAATTTTTCTTATAATTACTATTCAGTAAATGGTTAATTAAGTAATTACTTGTGGGCTAAAATTTTTGTCCAAGTTGGCTGTTCATTTTGGTGGGTGGACGTGAATATTGAAAAAATAAAATAATAATATTATTTTAGTCTCCTATGGCGTTCTAGTATTTTTCTATAAATAGGCGCTTAAGTTAGAATTGAAAATCACACCAGAATCAGAGAATTCTTCTTCTATAATCTTGAGCGTATTTCTTTAGAGTTTTAGAAATCTTTGAGCGTAGAAAACAATGAAAGTTTTCTTCAAGAATATCCCCGCTATACCAGTTAAAATACTCTTCTTTTTAAGGTAAGGGATATTATTTTTATTTAGTATTCATATGAAATAATATTTTCTTCCATACTCTGTAGTATGTAAGTAATATTATTTCGTTTCAGATTTCGAATTTTATACCCGTTTTATTAAAATTTTGGCTTCTATACTCCATGAAATTAGTAGAATATCCTTGATATTTGCACTTCATCCAATATTTTTTCATGAAAATATTATTCTGAGCATTCTTGATAAGTTTTAACTTTTTTATATCAGAGTACTATTCACGGGATTACTATTCCCGAAATACTATTCACGGGATACTATTCACTCGAGTACTATTCACCTGGAGTACTATTCATGATAAAAATTGATTCGCTTTCTGTCCAAATTATTTTTGGTACAATATTATTCTTAAATTTTACTCCACAAAGCAGTATTATGTTGACAATTTGGATGTTATTGATTTCTGGATAAATTAAATTATAAATATTTATAAATTTATCCTTGAACTTGTTTTATTGAATTCTTATATCATTGTCATCATCCTCATGTTTATATTATGTTGAAATTTATCTGTGGCCTGTAATGCATAGATAGACTTGGTATGATTAGGACCAGGGATTATTCAGTATAATCATGACCGTAATATTACAAATGATGTGGTAAAAGTCCTCATTGGCCCGTAGTGCATTGATAGACAGTTGTTGGGATGATCATGACCATTGATGAATACACGAATATCCATGACCGTAGTGCATGGATAATTTGTGGATGTGATACTAATGAATATCTTTGGCCGTAGTGCAGAGATGATGTGGGTTATTATTAAGCTGAGTCTCAGCGATAAAAGTGATGAAAAACCTTTTAAATCATAGAAGATAGTAGATTTTATTCTCTACTTGACTCTTCTAATGGATTGCTTGTTCCGTTGCAGTTAAACTTGATGTTTGTTATATTTTATCAGTTTAACACTGTTGCATGCTAACGATAAATTATTCTGCATTATCTTAGTCATAATATTTATTACTGGGCTAGTTGAGCTCACCCTTTCGCTTTCATTGTTCTCTTCAGGAAATAAGAACGTAGCAGTGACTAGTCGAGGAACAGAGTGACGGTCCAGATGATAGCATTAGTAGTCTTCACTATTCTTTGAAATAGTGTGATAATAAATGTATTGAAGACTTATTTTGAGTTTTAATACTGTCTAGACGACAATATTTGTATTGAAACTCACAACTCATGTTGTATATTTAAGTTTATATGTGTATTCTGCACCATGTATTTGGCGACTCAGAATGGGTGATGTATACCTATTTTTGTGGCGTCACAGTTGGTTTCAAAGCTTAGGGATATGATCCCTAGCTGAGATGTGAGACAAGAACTATGAGGGGAGAGACGGAAAATTCCTTCACTAGTATTGTGACAACCCCAAAATAGGTCCATTCAATCCAACCTATTCTGAGTCGCCAAATACATGGTACAGAAAATAACTACAACTTTATTACAACAATTGTCGTGCAAAATACAACAACACATATGCTGTGAGTTTGGATACAAATATATACCAAATGTGACTCATGTTCCAATCGTGGACATCACCTCACAATGACACTTTACATAAAAGTATAGTCAAAAACTGTTTTGGAAATTAGAATCTTTGGGAAGTGCTTAAGGAAACCTTCGTACATGGGAGGCCATGCTTCTAGGTTGTGATAGATATCATATGGCCACAGAATTATCCTTGGTTTACCCAATAGACCCCAAAGAAAAACGAGAAGATTACTATCATATTCTTCCCAATGGTGAGTCTTCTCTTGACTTATCATTATCTCCACTGTCTCTAATTGAGAATTATACTTCAAACAAACACCAAGATTATATAGGTAGTGCTCGTATATATACTCAGCAAGTGGATGAGCACATCCCTGTCTTATGATGACACGAGGTTGTATGTCGTTAGACATCTTGTATGATAGTGGTAAACCACCCTTCCAACGTTGGGTACACCTTACCCTATTGGATTCACCAAATATAACTACTAAATGAACTTTTCTATACTGCTTCGGGAGAACATCCACAGCTAGAGACCACCGTTCTATTTCCCCGTTACCCTCGCTCGACCCAGCTACACTCTTATTACCTGAAAGGAATTATGAAGCAAAAGGGTGAGCACAACTAGCTCAGTAAAGAATATCATGACTAAAGATAATTAAATAATCAATAGCCTTCATCAATAATAAATCAGAGATTTAGAACATATGGTAAATGATAAAAATTTCAACCATAGTTGCAGCGGAACGAGCAATCCATTAGAAGAGTCAAATAGACTATAAAGTCTATTATTTTCTCCATGTTAAAAATCCACCAACAATGTTTTATCCCTGTAACATCAATCAACAATTCTGGTCCACAAACATATGAATAACTCATAATCATAACTGTAGTTCTAAATTTCTCTTCTCATCTAGGACGAAGATAATTTTCATCACCTGAAACATCAAACATCATGGTTATACCAAATCACAGTTCCTGTTCATAATCATACTAATAACTTCATCTTTGCACTACGGGCCAAAGATATTCATCAACAAGTCATCTTTGCACTACAGGCCAAAGATATTCATCAACAGTTCATCTTTGCATTACTGGCCAAAGATATTCATCTACAATTCATCTTTGCACTACAGGCCAAAGATATTCCTCAACAATTAATATTTGCACTACAGGCCAAATATATTCATATCTCAAAGAAATATATAATCAATTCAGAATTTATATACACCATAATTATAACCATGTTAATCAATTCATCTTTACACTTAAGCTAAAGATATTCAATTGTAAATTCAATGGTCATGATCATACCAGTCACAATTCAACTTTGCACTACAGGCCAAAGAGAACCCTAGTCATGATCATACCAATAATCTACCATCTTTACACTCCAGTGAAAGAGAAATTCAACATCAGGGTTATAAAAATGTTATATATGATAATAAAATCAATATAATCAACATATAGATTTAATCTCAAGAGTAATATTCATAAATCAACTATAATTTGGTTAGTAAAATAAACCAATTTTGTCGTGAATAGTAACTCGTGAATAGTAACTCATGAATAGTAACTCGTGAATAGTAACTCGTGAATAGTAATACCGACTCAAAAAGGTAGAAATTCTACAATAAAATTCATACCAATACTTCGGTATAATGATATTGAAAGAATAATATTTCTTAAGCTTATAAACAATTTATTTAAATTGTTTACACTTTACTAATTAATGCATTTAATCATCATAAAATGTCAACTCTTAAGATTTCATCATCAATAACCAAAACCCTCATCAAAAATCTGCATATACCTCATATAGGATTCTCAAGTCATAAAATCCTATTTTCCAATTTTCTTACTTCACAAAACATATTTAATTCATTAACTCATAACTAGACCATTTTCATAAAAAAATACCAAATCAATTTCAAAAATATTTCTTTTCTGGGATTTAACATAATATAGTCCCATAGTGAACATATATTTTTCTCAGAATTTTTAAAAGTCATTTACTATTTTTCATATGGCCAAAACAGCCGAATATTTAGACATTTATCAAAAATTATACTTTTGTCCAAAAATTCTGAAATTAACAGAGTATACTTTCATCATATACATGTACTCCCAATAAAAATTTCATCAATTTTGGAGTTAACCACAAGAAATTATAAGCAGTTACTTTTAAAATAGTCTTTTCTCATAAAATTCATAACTCTCAATCTATACATCCAAAAATCACCATTTTTGGACACAATCAATAAAACTCATCAAAATATCATTTCAAATTTTTCCAGAATTTTTGAAGATCAGAAAAATTACGAAACTGAAAATCATAACAACCCTTAAAATCCCTTACTATCCCTTACTATCCCTTACTATCCCTTACCTCAAAAGAGCAGTACTTCTGATCGGTATAAGGCTGAAGGAAACTTGCACTGATGAATAGAAACTCACAGAGTATCTAAATACTCACAAAATACACTCAATAATCTAGAGAGAGAAAGAGAGAAAACTTATGTTTCTGGTGTGATTTTCAATTCTAACTTAGCCCTCTATTTATAGGAAAATTTTGGTAGGTTTGACCTGCAACCTGATGGCTTTACCTGCTACTATTCCCACCCACCACATTTGAAATATAATTCAGCACATTTCTTCACCAACCACAAGTGGGGCCCACCAATTCTAGAATTTTCTACCAAAATGATAAACTCCGAAAATTCAACAATTTTTGAACCAGTCATCTCGTAAAATTCATAATAAATCATACATTTATTTTTAACGGTTCAAAATTTGTGGGCATATACTCAACTTATATATGTATAACATATCCAAAAATTACCACGATCCAACGGTCGGATTAAAAATTATAACCCCCGCAAAATATCTCAAAAACCTGATTTTTAATACCTTCATTCCGACAAAAATACGGATAAAAACCTCAACATTAACTCCTTCATTTTTAACCACAAAAATATATTCCTCGTTTATATCCACATAAAATAAATATTTCCTTATCATATGAATCAATAATTAATTATTCACAAATAATATTACAGAATCACATTTATGACAACCAGGCCGTTCCCAGGAAAGAGGGGGCTTTCCAATAAGGATTTCTCCTTACTAGCGCGCAATTAGATGACCAAACCTCTCCTTAGACAGAACTTTCTAGACATTGCCAATAATGTTATCTAATAATATTATTCAAATAATATGAATTATTGATCTGATAATAGAAAATACTGTGCAGCAACAATTATTGAAACAACAATAATATAAAATATCAACGCAGCAATTATTGAATCAATAAAATAAAATATTGAACAGTAATTACTGTAACAATTATTGAGTAGTGCCTTCTTACGTAAGAATCAATAATTTCAAAAATACTGTGCAATACCGTGTGCTACTGTGCAATAACGCGTATTACTGTATTTTAACCACCGGGTATTCCAACAGTGTTAACGGTAACAACTACGCCGTTATTTGTAAAAACTTAAATTTGTCGTTTTCCTTCACCCGACAGTTATTCGTTATGGGGCCCACAAATAGCTGCGCCGTCGTACGAATATTCTCCGACAGAAAGAATATTCCACGACCAAACGAATATTCCCCGACAACAATGATTATTTTATAACCACTTGCTTTTTTAAAAAAAAAATCATATTTCACCCATAACTTTAAAATTTTATCAATTTAACCATTTACTGAATAGAAAAATTGAATACTTTTATTTCATAAAATTCGGGGTCTTACAAGTATGACCTACCTAAGTTTATTTGATATTTAATTGGTCGGTCAGAGTATAGAGATAATATGTGACATGTCAATTAACCCTTGTTTTGTGCAGTCTTTGAAAATGACATCCGAGAATGTTGAGAATAACAATGGAGCACAGGAGGTCGTTGAGTCTCCACAGACCAATAATCGGGATAATGTGCATCAAGAAGGCGACAATCCTCATGCAAACAACAACACTGACCAAATGATGAACGATGGGATGTTCAGAGGCTTTCTGCAATTCATGCAACATCAGGCAAGAGAGACTCCTGTCCGAAATACAAGTGGAAACACGGTAACTCTCGGACGGTCACTGCTAAACAGTTCAAGGAGCTGGGACCACCAGAGTTTTTTGGAAAGCCAAAACCACTTAAGGCTGAGACGTAGATAAAGCAGATCAACAAGATATTTGATGTCTTGGGATGCTCCGAGGAGCAAAAGATTCCCTTTGCCACCTTCATGTTGCGGGCAGAAGCAGATTACTGGTGAGAATCTGTAAAGCTTACTCAACCTGCCGCACTGAAGATATCTTGGGAGAAGTTCCAAGAACTATTCAACGACAAGTACTTTCCCGAAAGTATTCGTCACATGAAAGAGGTAGAGTTTATCAAGTTGGAGCAAAACAATAGGACCGTGTCGCAGTACGAAGCCAAGTTTGTTGAGTTGTTCCGGTTTGCGTCCCACTTAGTTGATAACGAGGAGAGAATGACACGGATGTTTCTAAGATGTTTGAAACCTGAGATACGACAACACTTAATTTCTCACAAACTGTGTTTGTATTCAGATGTTGTAAATAGGGCTCAGTTATTGGAGCGCAATAACGAGTCAACCCAACCAAGAGAGAGCAGCCGACAAAATGATAATACCAGTGGTAGCAGTCATCGAAGCGGTGACAACAAACGTGGAGAGAATCAACATGCCAGAAATGGTAACCACTTCGGTAGTAATCATGGTCAAGACAATAAGAGTGGTTTCAAGAAGAGGAGATTCAACAATGAAGAAAAGACGTCAGCACTAGCACCCGTTATTAAGGAAGGAGAACGACCACCTATCATATGCTTCAAATGTGGAGGGGAGGGACACATCAGTCTAAACTGCGCGATGCAGTCCAAAGCGTGTTATAATTGTAGAAGAAAAGGTCACCTAGCCCGATTTTGTCGTGCACCAAAGAAAAGTCCAGCTGGGATGGAGGCACCAAAGGCCGTCCCAGAAAAGTCAAAACCGGTAGTTCAAGGAAGAGCGTTTGTCGTGACCTCCCAAAAGCAAGGAACCCGAACGAGGTCATCACGGGTAAGCTTATCATAAACTCTAGCGAAGTCTATACCTTATTTGATACCAGTTCTACCCATTCTTTTATTTCTCCTACTTGCGCTCAACGTTTAAATTTGACTCTGGAGAAATTAGACTTTGACTTATCTGTTGAAACTCCGTTGGGAGAAACCTTCATTACATCCACTGTTTATAAGTCTTGTTTGGTTTAAATTAGTGCCCTCACATTACCTGTCGATCTTATTTCATTGAAAATACTTGCATTTGACGTAATTCTAGGGTTTAATTGGTTAACTACTCATCATGCAAAAATTGATTATTTTCGTAAGGTTGTTAGCTTTCATATTCCTAACCAATTTATTATGCAAATTCAAGCAACCAAACCATTAAAATAAATCACTGTCATCTCAAGCCATAAAGCTATTCATTTTTTGAAAAACGGATGTCAAGCTTTCTTAGCTCATGTCACGGATTTAAACAAAAATACGTCAATTTTGAATGATATTTCTTTTGTTAATAAATTTTCTGACATATTCCCTGAAGAACTTCCTGGCCTACCCCCAGAGCGTGAAATTGAATTTTGTATCGACCTTGAACCCAGTACAAAACCTATTTCCAAAGCCCCATATCGAATGACTCCTATTAAACTTCAGGAGTTAAAGACCCAACTGCAGGAGTTGTTAGACATCGATTTCATTCTTCCTAGTACGTCTCCTTGGGGTGCTCCTGGTCTATTCATGAAGAAGAAAGATGGGAGTATGCGACTTTGCATTGATTATCGGGAGTTGAATCATGTCACTATCAAAAATAGACATCCGTTGCCACGTATTGATGACCTATTTGACAGTTGCAAGGCGCTAAATTCTTTTCAAAGATCGATCTTCGTTCTGGATATCATCAATTAAAGGTTAAAACCGATGACATTCTAAAGACGACTTTCAGAACTCGGTACGAGCATTATGAATTTTTAGTCATGTCTTTGGATTGACTAATGCTCCTGCTGCCTTCATGGATATGATGAACCGAGTATTCAAGGAATATTTGGATCATTTTGTGGTTGTCATTATTGATGACATTCTTATATATTTCAAAAGCCGTGAAGATCATGAACAACACTTGAGGCTGATACTCCAAAAGCTTCGTGAAAATAAGTTTTATGCCAAGTTAAAGAAATGCGAGTTTTGTCTTGAAAAAGTAGCATTCCTTGTGCACGTAGTATCAATTCATGAAATATCTGTTGACCCGGCAAAGATTGAAGCTATTCAAAGCTGGGAACCAAATAAATCAGTAAACTATACGTAGCTTAACTTCTTAATCTTTTTAAAATCCTACTCCATTATCATCTGACCCCATTAATATCAAACTTCCGTATCTCTCGAAAATGTGAAGAGTTTTCAAAACTCCAAGAGGACATCATCACCCACTTGTTCTGACAAATACCATCTGGCTAGAGGATTTCCCTTCAAGTATAATGCAAAGGATCTCATGCCCAAAAAATTCAGCATAACTTCCATACTAGGCTCTCCCAAAATTAGATCAATCTAATTCCCATATATAAGTTCAACTAAAATTTTGCATAAAATTTATTTACTGGTGTGGGGAGAAATTGGAGAACAACGAATAGCCTCAAATATTTTTTCACCCCCAAAGGAACTCAACATGCGGCAACGACGTTGGCTTGAACTGTTGAAAGATTATGATCATACCATTAAATATCATCCTGTAAAGCGAACGTAGTAGTTGACACATTGAGTAGAAGATCATGCGGGTTACGAGTGCGATAATTCAATGCAAAGGCCCATTTTATATGACTTGCAAGGATAGAGATAGAGTTAAAGACTCCAGGGACCCATGTGATGATAGCGAATATACGAGTAGAATCGACTTTAATGGATAAAGTTAAAGCTGCTCAAGCTACAAACCTGGAGTTGATGCGTATGAGGAAGAAAGTGCAAGAAGGTGCTATGTCGGAAGCAAGAATCGATGAAGAAGGAATACTTCGAGTCAACTCCAGACTTTGTGTTCCTAACGACCCTGATTTAAAGTATAAATTATGATGGAGGCGTAGAACATACCGTTTGCAATCCATCCTAGGAGTACCAAAATGTATCATGATCTTTGACATACATTTTGTGTGGAGCAATATGAAGTGAGAGATCGCAGAGTTTATCTCAAGGTGTCTAACTTGTCAGCGAGTCAAGGCGGAGCATCAAGTACCAAAAGGTCCATTGCAATCACTTGAAATTTTAGAATGGAAGTGGGAACACATTACCATGGATTTCGTTACCGGTCTTTCCAAGGTTTCTCAAGGATAGATGCGATTTGGGTCATTATTGATAGATTGACCAAGTCGGTCATTCTTACCTTACTAGAAACTTATACACTTGAACGTCTTGCTCGTATGTACATAACGAGATTATAAGATTGCATGGTATGCCTGTATCATAGTTTATGATCGAGACCCAAGATTCACTTCAAGATTTTGGGTTAGTTTACAAAAAGCTATGGGCACGGGATTTACGATTTAGTTTGGCTTATCATCCTCAAACGGACGGGCAGTCAGAGAGGACTATTCAAACTCTTGAAGATCTATTAAGACTTCAGATCTATTGAAAAGTTGTGTCTGAGTATTTTACTTAGTTGAATTGTTTCAAGTTCTTACGAGACAGTAGTCTATTTTTTTATAAAGTAATGGATAAGTGTGTATTGGATGAGTAGATTTCAAGTTGTGTGAGGAG
The DNA here is from genome assembly GCA_016801055.1 of Panax notoginseng. Lineage (NCBI taxonomy): Eukaryota > Viridiplantae > Streptophyta > Magnoliopsida > Apiales > Araliaceae > Panax > Panax notoginseng. Next base: position 39,193,553 of record CM029016.1, on the reverse strand, counting down.
TAGAGTGAGTAGTTCTACACAAGTTATCAAGCTGGGATGAGGTGTTGTATGGAAGAACGCAATACTTGGATGAGTGAGTGAAGACGTGTGGGAGGTACGTAGTATAACTACAGAAAAGATTCAAACGATCCAACAACGTATAAAAACCTCACAAGATCGACAAAAGAGTTATGCTGATCTTCATCGAAAGGATGTGGAATTCAATATTGGAGAACATGTGTTGTTACGTGTTGCTCTATGGAAAGGAGTTACGAGATTTGGAAAGAGAGGAAAGTTCAATCCTCGATTCATTGGCCCATTTTTAATCCTCGAACGAGTAGGAACTATGACCTATAGACTCGCCTTACCGCCAAGTATGTCTTATGTTCATAACGTTTTTCATATATCTATGTTACATAAATATGTGAAAGACCCGAACCATATTATTGAGTTAGAATCGGACGAAATAGCAAAAGATTTAACGTATGAAGATGTACCTGTTAAAATCTTAGATAAGAAGGAGCATATTTTACACTCCAAGGTTATACCTCAAGTTAAAGTTTTGTGGAGAAACCACGATGTTGAGAAAATAACCTGGGAGTTAGAATCAGAAATGAAATCAAGGTATCCTTACCTCTTCGACATACCGGGTATGTACCCTAACTTCAAGGGCAAAATTTCATAAGAAGGGGGGTTGTAAGACCCCAACTTTTATGAATAAAGATGAATTTTCTTTTAACATTATTTTTGAATATTATGAAGTGAATTTGATATAATGTTATAGTTGTGGGTAATATTTATAAATTTTATAAAGTACACAAGTTGTTATATAATATTCGATTGGTCGGGGAATATTCGTACGACGACACTATCATTGGTGGACCCCACAACAAAATTATTGTCGAATTGAGAAAACAACAAAAATATCTTTTTATAAAATAACGGCGAAAGTTTTACCGTTAACTGTTGGGATACTTGGTGGTTAAAATACAGTAATACGCGTTGTTGCACAGTAGCACACGGTATTGCACAGTATTTTTTTGAATTATTGATTCTTACGTAAGAAGACACTACTCAATAATTGTTACAGTAATTACTGTTCAAATTTTATTTTATTGGTTCAATAATTTACTGCGTTGATATTTTATATTATTGTTGTATTAATAATTGTCACTGCACAGTATTTTCCATTATCAGATCAATAATTCATATTATTTGAATAATATTATTAGATAGCATTATTGGCAATGTCTAGAAAGTTTTGTCAAAGAGATTCTTGGTCACCTAATTAAGCGCCAATAAGGAGAAATCCTTATTGGAAAGCCCCCTCTTTCTTGAGAACGACCTGGTTGTCATTATTGTGATTCTGTAATATTATTTGTGAATAATTAATTATTGATTTATATGATAAGGAAATATTTATATTATGTGGACATAAATGATAGATAGAAAAATATTTATTTTATGTGGTTATAAATGAAAGAATTAATGTTGAGGTGTTTTATCAGTATTTTGTCGGATTGGAGGTATTAAAAATTAAATCGGTATTCTTAAAACTCTATTGCGTGAGTTATAATTTTGATCCGACCGTTGGATCGTTGTGATTTTTGGATTTGTTAAACATATATAAGTTGAGTAAATGTCTACAAATTTTAAACCGTTAAAAATTAACGTATGATTTGTTATGAATTTTATGAGGTATTAAAAATTATTCGTTTGTGGAATTCGGATATTTTTTGTATGGAATTTGAAAAAACTTTCTTCTGCAAAGTTGTAGAGAATTCAATTTCGTGTGGAATGGACATAAAATTCGTATTTTTTTGATAAAAGAGCTATTTTATATGAATTATTAAAGTTTCAAAAAATAAAATATTTTTTTATTAAAAGTGAGTAGGGCCAACTTTTGTTTTTCAAACTTGTGAGCTGAAATTTTTGTCCAAGTTGGCTGCTCATTTTGGTGGATGGACGTGAATATTGAAAAAAATAAAATAATAATATTATTTTATTATTTTAATCTCATATGACGTTCTAGCATTTTTCTATAAATAGGCGCTTAAGTTAGAATTGAAAATCACACCAGAATCAGAGAATTCTTCTTCTATAATCTTGAGCGTATTTTTTTAGTGTTTTAGAAAGGTTTGAGCATAGAAAATTGTGAAAGTTTTCTTCAAGAATATCCGCTATACCAGTTGAAATACTCTTCTTTTCAAGGTAAGGGATATTATTTTTATTCAGTATTCATATGAAATAATATTTTCTTCCATACTCTGTAGTATGTAAGTAATATTATTTCGTTTCAGATTTTGAATTCTATACCCATTTTGTTAAAATTTTGGCTTTTATACTCCATGAAATTAGTATAATATCCTTGATATTTGCGCTTCATCCAGTATCTTTTTATAGAAATATTATTCTGAGCATTCTTGATAAGTTTTAACTTTTTCATAACGGAGTACTATTCACGGGATTACTATTTTCGAAGTACTATTCACGGAGTACTATTCACTCGAGTACTATTCACCGGAGTACTATTCATGATAAAAATTGATTCATTTTCGATCAAAATTATTTTTAGTACAATATTATTCTTGAATTTTACTCCACAAAGCAGTATCATGTTGACAATTTGGACGTTATTGATTTTTGGATAAATTAAATTATAAATCTTTAAAAATTTATCCTTGAACTTGCTTTATTGAATTCTTATATCATTGTCATCATCCTCATGTTTATATTATGTTGAAAGTCATCTATGGTTGTAGTGCATAGATGAACTTGGTATGATTATGACCAAAAATTATTCGGTATAATCATGACCGTAATGTTATAATTGATGTGGTAAAAGTCTTCATTGGCCCGTAGTGCATTGATGGACAGTTGTTGGCATAATCATGACCATTGATGAATACACGAATATCCATGGCCGTAGTGCATAAATAATTTATGGTTGTGATACTAATGAATATCAGTGGCCGTAGTGCAGGGATGATGTGGGTTATTTATTAAGCTGAGTCTCAGCGATAAAAGTGATGAAAAACCTTTTAATCATAGAAGATAGTAGATTTTATTCTCTACTTGACTCTTCTAATGGATTGCTTGTTCCGCTGCAGTTAAACTTGATATTTATTATATTTTATCAGTTTAACACTGTTGAAGGCTAACGATAAATTATTCTGCATTATCTTAGTCATAATATTTCTTACTGGGATAGTTGAGCTCACCCTTTTGCTTTCATTATTCTCTTCAGAAAATGAGAACGTAGCAGGGACTAGTCGAAGAACGGAGTGACGGTCCAAATGATAGCATTAGTAGTCCTCACTATTCTATGAAATAGTGTGATAATAAATGTATTGAGGACTTATTTTGAATTTTAATACTGTTTAGATGACAATATTTGTATTAAAACTCACAGCTCATGTTGTATATTTAAGTTTTCATCTGTATTTTGCACCATGTATTTGGCAACTCAGAATGGGTGATGTATACCTATTTTGGGGGCGTCACAGGTTCTCTTTGGCCAATAGTGCAAAGATGAATTGTTGACTGGTATGATCATGACCATTGAATTTATAATTGAATATCTTTAGCTTAAGTGCAAAGATGAATTGATCAACATAGTTATAATTATTGTTTATATAAAATTTGAAATGATTATATATTTCTTTGGGATTATTAATATCTTTGGCCCGTAGTGCAAAGATGACCTATTGTTAAATATCTTTGGCCCGTAGTGCAAAGATGAACTGTTGATGAATATCTTTGGCCCGTAGTGCAAAGATGTCCTGTTATTGAATATCTTTGGCCTGTAGTGCAAAGATGAACTGTTAATGAATATCTTTGGCTCGTAGTGCAAAGATAACTTGTTGTTCAATATCTTTAGCCTGTAATGTAAAGATGACCAGTTATTGAATATCTTTGGCCTGTAGTGCAAAGATGACTTGTTGTTAAATATCTTTGGCCTGTAGTGCAAAGATGATTTGTTGTTGAATATCTTTGGCCTGTAATGTAAAGATGACCAGTTATTGAATATCTTTGGCCTGTAGTGTAAAGATGACTTGTTGTTAAATATCGTTGGCCTGCAGTGCAAAGATGACCTGTTGTTGAATATCTTTGGCTCGTAGTGGAAAGATGACTTGTTAAATATCTTTGGCCTGTAATGAAAAGATGACCTGTTGATTGATATCTTTGACCTGTAGTGTAAAGATGACTATTGTTGAATATCTTTAGCTCGTAGTGCAAAGATGACCTGTTATTGAATATCTTGGCTTGTAGTGCAAAGATGACCTGTTGTTGAATATCTTTAGCTTGTAGTGCAAAGATGAATGTTAATGAATATCTTTGGTCGTAGTGCAAAGATGAACTTATTAGTATGATTATGAACATGAACTGTGATTTGGTATAACCATAATCTTTGATATTTCAGGTAAAGACAGGTGATGAAAATTATCTTCGTCCTGAATGAGACCAGAACTGTTGATTGATATTACAGGGATAAACATTGTTGGTAGACTTTTAACATGGAGAAGATAATAGACTTTATGGTTTATTTGACTCTTCTAATGGATTGCTCGTTCCGCTGCAACTACGGTTAAAAAGTTTTATCATCTACCATATGTTCTAAATCTTGATTCATTACTGATGAAGGCTATTGATAATTTAATTATCTTTAGTCATGATATTCTTTACTGGGCTAGTTGTGCTCACCCTTTTGCTTCACAATTCCTTTCAGGTAATAAGAGTGTAGCTGAGTCGAGCGGGGGTAACAGAGGAATAGAACGGTAGTCTCTAGCTGTGGAGGTTCTCCCTAAACAGTATGAAAATAATTTTATTAAGAACTTTAGAAATAGTGTGTTGCATTTTATACATCATTTAGTAGTTATATTTGGTGAATCAAATAGGGTGAGGCGAACCCAACGTTGGAAGTGTGATTTGCCACTACCATACAAGATGTCTAATGACATACAACTTCGTGTTATTATAAGACAAGGTTGTGCACATTCACTTGCTGAGTATATCTGCGAGCACTACTATATTATCTTGGAGTTTGGTTGAAATATAATTCTCAATTGGAGACAATGGAGATAATTATATATCAAAAGAAGACTCACCATTGGAAAGAACATAATAGCAATCTTCTCATTTTTTTTTGGGGTCTATTGGGTCAACCAAGGATAATTCTGTGGACATATGATATCTATCATAACCTAGACGCATGGCCTCCCATGTACGAAGGTTTCCTTGAGCACTTTCCGAAGATTTTAATTTCTAAAACAGTTATTGACTGTACTTTTATGTAAGGTGTCATTGTGACGTATTATCCAAGGTTGGGACATGAGTCACAGTTGGTATATATTTGTATCAAAATTTACTTATATGTGTTGCTGTATTTTGCATGACAATTGTGACAATGAAGTTGTAGTTGTTTTCTGTACCATGTATTTGACGACTCAGAATAGGTTGGATGGATTAGACCTATTTTGGGGGCGTCACAGACATTGTTTGCTGACATTTCTAGCGACCTTTTTTTTGTTATTTTTTGTAGTACCTCTCAAAAAATGTATAGTATTTATTACAACTGAAATTTTTATAAAAAATAGTATTTTAAGTGTAATTTGAATACATACCAGAAACAGGGTCGTACAGACTATGTTTCTTATATGTATCCAAATTATACCTAAAACACTGTTTTTTACAAAAATTTCAGTTGGAATAAATTACTATACATTTTTTAAGAGATACTACAAAAAAACTGTTAGTTCCAGTAGACACACAATAGATCTAGAAGGGGGGTTGAATAGATCCTTTTTATTTTCAAATATTTTTCTCGTTTATTTTGTATTGCGAATGATTTAGCATATGACAAATATAAGAATCTTTTCAAGTACAGCGGAATAAGTAAAAGATCCCTTTCATTGATATATATTCGTAATCATGCATACATTGTTCTTAGAGTTAGTTCAGTGGTAAGCAGTTAATACATACATAGCAGTTAAGTACATAATGTAAATGACATAAAAGTAAAAGACATAAGGAATTTTAAGTGGTTCAGAGGACTCAAGCTCAAAATCCCACTCTTCTACTTCAACTAGCAGGATTTCCACTAAAGAAAGGCAGCACCCTGAATCACTAAGATTCTTTCAAGGCCAGCAGCCTAGGACTTCAGTTCACTAAGAACTCTTCAAGGCCAGCAGCCTTGGAACTTCTCTAGTCCCTAGGAACTCCTTTAAGCCCAGCAGGCTTGGAACTTCATTTTAGTCCCTTCGACAAGGACCCTTCAAGCCCTGGCTTCTTGTTGTTGATGTTTGGTTGTTGTTGTTGGTGCTGAGCTGCTAAGATGTCTTTAAGCTTAAACATCTTTTGTACTTAGCAACTTGGCGTGATCCACTATGCATTCTGCTTCGAGTTCGGACCATATTTCTTTTGTGTAATTGATCTTCATTATGTTTTGCTCATCTTCATATGATGTCAGCTGTGCATCATCACCATTCTCTGAACCCTTCTTGACTGGTTGCAGACATAATTCTGTACTTGTTCTGTTCAGCTTCAGGTTCATAGTGATTCGTAGAGTGGCTTTTCTGAATCTTCTTTATGCTCAGCCACTCTTCTGAATGCTATCTTCTTGTCCTTCTCGGCTCTCAGCTTAGATGCCAATTGAAGTGGCATTCTCATCTTTGTTGAGTGAAGCTTTAGTCTGTTCGGTCCTTCTTCAATAAACTGCTTCACTTCCACCTTTGTAGTCTCACTGTCACTGAGACTTGTTCTTGTTAAGCTCTGGTGGAACTCGTAGA